>OX392463.1:119662192-119708011 GCA_947623515.1 Neoascia interrupta | reverse complement strand
TCGTAATCCTGCAGGAGTCCCTGAAGGTAGACACTTTGGACGTTTGTATTTATAACAATTTTGCGCAAAAAAATTTAACCATTGGGGATGCGTGGGCACTTTTTCAAACATTATTTCCTGAAAGTTCCTTTTCAGTGTTTCAATCGTAGTACAAATATTTTCCTTGATCGCTCCACTCGGAGAAGTACTAGCTGTTCATTATTAAAATTCCTACGAATACTGACGTTTCTCACTCTATTCCTAAGAGTAACACCAGCAATGCACCTTAGAAATCGTGTGATTGCTGGTACGCGGGCAGCTTGTACCCGCGATCTAATTCCGCGACCATAGATGAGGGCTGAAACGAACACTGAATTAAAAACTGAGATCTTTGCTTTCACTCCAAGCTCAGCTTTTCTGACGACCGGCTGGCGCAGTTCCTTGACTTGCTCCAGCTTAGCCAATCCTACAGGATAACTCAGTATCACTCCTTCCATCTTTCGTGAAAAAGACCCCGAGATATTTGAACTTCTCTACCTGATTCAATGGGACTCCATTTATGTGCAGGGTACACTGCACAAGAATTCGGGAAAAGGATGGGATTGGACGCCATTTATCCGAACACAGCTTACTGCAGTTCTCATACAAAGACTGAATGGCTCTCAGATGAGGCTCTGAGATAGTTCTGCAGAACTATCCAGGATTTATCCCGAGGAACCAGGTCGCCTTTTCCAAATCTACATAACACACGTAGACCGGTTTGCCATATTCCCAGGCCTTCTCAAGAATAACATTCAGAGTAAAAAGCTGGTCGGTTGTGCCTCTGCCAGGCCAAAAGCCGCATTGCTCTTGCCGCAACAAAAGCTTGATTACAGCAGCTCTGGAAGCGTATATTCACAAACACGCTTCTAAATCTTCGTGGATACTTTTGCCAGAAGATCTAAGAGATATATACCCCTATTGTTAGACCAATCTCTCTTGTCCCTTTTTTAAAAATGGGCACTATAACTCCTGTTTGTCAATCGCTAAGTGCTTTCCTGCTTTCCCATGACACCTTAATGACACGCGTTAGCCATTTAATACCTTCTTCCCCCAATGCCTTGAGCATTTCTGGCCGGATTTCATCAACTCCAGTAGACTTACCCACTTTTAGCAATTTCAAAGCGGCAGTGACTTCATCTGTTGTAAAACTTTTCTCCGCGCTAGTCTCGTCAGCAGTGGGATTACCATCTACCATCCAGTTCAAGTTCATTTTCCGTTAGCGATGAGACATTCGACGTGTCAATTTAAAGTTTGGTGCCGTTGTCGATTTGTAGACTAACTATTTAAGACCTCATTTTAGCGCTGTCCTTCTCCGCCTCCCGTAATGGATAGCGCCACAATTGCCGGGCTGCTCATAGCTTTGAACCCGGTCGGATGCCGAGCTGGACATTCCGACCACCAAGTGCTCGCATGCTGACACCCCTTAGGCATAGCTCCAAATGGTGCCCTGGGTTACAGGATCAGCACATATCCGAGACTTTTTTTTTCTTCTCTTCAAGACCAACAACTTAATGCACGAAATCTCACGAAGTGGAAGAAGCCAAAAGACTTACTACAAAAGTTACCCGCCACAAAATTAAGTAAGTAAAAATTATAACTTTTTCAAAGGTAGACCTTGAACGGTGTTATCTTAGACTTGACAGAGACTTAGCACCTGCACAGTATTTTTGCCTCACTAATAAATTACATTCATAACGCAAATTCCGTCTTTCAAACTAATTCATAAAGTCCCATAAATTTCTTCCATTATCACATACAAAGTTGCACATGGAAATCCAACTGCAAGGATCTCACCAGGCTTATCCTGAAAGCTAAAAGGAAGTTCATGCAACTGCATTCCACACAAAATACAGCAATGTTATGACTTTAATTACCGACTCGGTAAATAATCACCCGAAGGGGATTTTCCCTGAAAATATTTGGACCTGTGTATATGCCAGCTCCCGGAATATATAGGGCGGTGGATGGCTTGTGTGGAGCTCCTCAAAAAAACCAAATCCATTAAAATCTATTTTCGAAAATATTTATAATTTGCTGACAACAGATGGGATATTGCATAATAATTTTTGCATATACGCATACATCCACACACTTGATGCCAATGCGGTTATCACCATACGTCCCGGTGCCAATGTCCGCAGGGCAATTATAAGCAACGTGAAGCGCTGCAAAAGAGGAGAGAATAGAGGACGTTCGATAGGACAGACAACTTTCAGTTTTCCTTTTTTTTTCATCGGCGGTAAAATTTCAGGAATTTCATTTAATAGCAACATGATGCAGTAAAGGACTGATTTTATGTCCATAGCGATGTGGGGGGAGGGCATACCGCGCCGCACGGAATGACATGAATATTGTGCGATCATATGAGAGAGCTCATGCATGTTAAACTAATATTTCGATGGAATTTTAGGTGGTTTTAGGAAAAGTATTTGAATGAGAACTTTATTATTCATATCGAGTCAGAATTGGATTCACCTCGATGTGTAAATAGATTCGCTTAAGGACTTACAATACCAAGACCATTCATTGAACCAAAAGATTTTCATACCCCATCCCATGGGAGAAAATAAATTAACCCTTCTGAGCTTGCTGAGCCACAATTAGGTGCCTGGTGGGTACCGATATGGAAAATATCCGGGCGGACCAAAACCAGCAATAAACGAAGAGTCGAGGCTCTTCTGTCTCAAAATGAGCGGCTTTCTGGTCGACGCTGACGTCTGTTATCCAGGTTAGGGCCGGCCGAATATTTAACACCTTTTGTCTCGTTCAACATGCAAATAGAATAGACAACAATCGTATGCCAGATGTTTTTGATGAATACTTCGCCAGTTATATCTTTCCTCCATGAAGGCATAACACTTGCGGGGGTAAGCATTGTTTCTGTGCAAAGTTTTCTTTCAGGTTTCATACTGGCACATCAGTGTCGAGCTCAAAATTTAATTTGAGCAAGGGCCTAAAAACATGACATACAGACGAACGGACAGACGCTATATGCCCTCAAGGGGGGAGGGTCTTAGGGGTCTACCATTATTATTTTACCGTGTTACAATTTTCGTGAAAAACTTATGTAGTATACATCCTATACTATGGGATGCGGTGCAAAACTGTCCAAAACATGTTTGAAAATATACAAGAAATTGCTGAATTTACCTCAAATTATTTGATCAGTATTCAGCGATGCTGTAACAGAAACTTCGACAATCGAAGTTTTGGAACATCCTTGAGGTTATTTTAGTCAAGATAGGTTGAGAAACCTCAAAATTGATGTGAATTTAAGCTTTTCCGAGGTTCCGAGGTCGGCTTTTTCGACCATTGATGCTTCCGTGGTCTGGAAACGTTCTTTATATGCACACTGACAGAGTCTAAAGTGGATATCAGAGAATGAGGAGGCAGGACCAACATTATTTTTCGACTACTCTAGAAAACTCTTTTCCGACGCACAGGAGTGTCAGTGGAGTGCCAGTGTCAACAGTGGACAGTTATTTTAAGATGGTAGAATACCTACATGCAAAGCTATCATCTCTGTTTACCTAGGAAGACAGACATAGACTAGAGACGTGTCCTAGACAGACATTGTAAATCAAGATGAGGATGACTTTGAGGAAACCGGAACGGTACAGGTTTGACATAAGCTATGACGTACTATAAGTGACGTTATTATAAGTGTGGATGGATAACATAAATAAATAAATAGAGTGGCGCAACAGCTCGAGGTGAACCAGGGCCAACTTCTCAACAATGTATGCTGGTGTGTTAATTTCTTTACATACAAGGGGACCTACAATTTTTTGCCGAATCCGAACGGCACTTTGAGAAGTTTTTCAAGACAAATGATACTCTCGGAGGGCTTGTCAGACCCTCGCGGAGGTGGGGGCCGTGAAAAAGAACAAGTCTTTTTTTTCAGGTGACGATGGCAGGATTCGAATCCAGACCTCCGGCGTAGTAAGCACATACACTAACCACTACGCCACGGCGCCCCACATGGATGATGGATAACATGCAACCAATAATGTTCCAAAAAGCAGGGGAAACTATCATTCCATAGTTGAGTAACGTCTACAAGTCCTGCCTAAAGCTGTGCTACATTCCCAAAGCTTGGAGAAAAGTCCGAGTGATATTCATCCCCAAGGCAGGGAAGGCAAACCACACTACGGCAAAGGACTATCGACCCATAAGCCTGTCTTTATTTATGCTCAAGGCGTTGGAGCGGCTTATTGACGTGTATGTGAGAGGGCTGAATGGTGATAACTATTTATCAAAGTCACAGCATGCGTACATGAGAAGCAGATCGGTTGACACTGCACTACATAGAGTAGTAACTTACTTACTTACTTAAGGTGGCGCTACAGTCCGGGGTGGACCTGGGCCTCAGCCAACAAGCTTCGCCAGCCAGCTCTGTCTCTAGCTAGCCGTCTCCAGTTTCGCACGCGAAGTTGGCTGAGGTCCCCTTCCACTTGCGTGCGCCACCTGAGTCTCGGTACTCCTCTACCGCGCCGTCCCTGCGGTGTGGATTCGAAGATTTTCCGGGCCGAGGCGTTGGTGTCCATCCGCTCTAGATGACCCAGCCATCGTAGACGTTGTGTTTTGACTCTTTCGGCTAGGTCGGTATCGCTGTACGGCCCGTACAGTTCGATGTTATATCTCCTCCTGTCGAAGCGACTGGATCGGGCTCATGTTAAGCACACGAAAGATAAACTGCTACCTAGGCGAAGTACGCAGCAGACGAAACTTCAGCAGAGGAACACCGCAGGAAGGTGTCCTATCTCCGCTCATATGGACCCTGGTAATGGACTAAAAACCCTGGAGAGGGAAGACTTCATTGTTAGCGCATACGCAGACGATGTAGCAATCCTGATCCTAGGTAAACTCCCATCAATCCTCAGTGACCGACTCAGCTACGCACTCCGCATTGTTGGAAAATGGGTTGAGGGTCGAGGACTGGGTATAAACCCCTCTAAGACGGAAGTTGTGTTGTTCCGTCTTAGGAGGTTCAAGGAAAAGGGCAGTTCCATCCTTCAGCAGCCCAAGAATGGGGGGAGTGGAGTTACCGTTATCCAAATCGGTAAGATACCTGGGCGTCATATTAGACTCCAAACTCAGCTGGAGGGAGAATATAGAAGATCGTGTCAAGCGGGCATACGTGGCACTATACGCCTGCCGCAGAACGTTCGGAAGCATGTGGGGACTGCAACCAAACATGGTACACTGGATGTATATAGCGGTTGAAAGACCCATCTTAACTTACGGTGCAGTTGTATGGTGGAAGGCTACGGAAAGAAAGTGTCATCTCTCTAACCTCACCAAAGTTCAAAGGGTAGCCTGCATGGGTATAACAGGGTCCCTAAGGACCACACCCACCGCGGCACTGGAGGTACTACTCAACCTCACCCCCTTGGACATATACTGCAGCAGCAAGGCAGCTAAAACAGCTGTTCGCCTAAGGCAATCCGGACTGTGGTCCTCAAGATCTTATGAACACGCCTCTGTGGAAACTCAATGGGCTGCCTCCACAGATACCCCAGTCACGGATAACCTCCCTATGACAATCGCCTTCAACAGGAGATTCGCTACAAGAGGTGAATGGGAAGATAAGACAATTACAGGAGATGACGAGATCGCCCTATATACCGACGGTTCTAAGATGGACGTCGGAACCGGTGCGGGCATCTTCTGTGGAGCTCTGGGACTAGGCAAATCTTTTCGGATTAATGACGACTGCATCATTTTGGCAGCCATAATCCAAGCTGCCTCCGAGCTGAAGAAATACAGCCCCCATACTCTGATAGACAAGCGGCAATTAAAGCCTTGGAATCAGACGAAGTGAAGTCAAGGGCTGTAAAACATGCAGGGAAATTCTGGACGAGTTATCACTTGGCAACACTGTAACTGTGTGTTGGGTGCCAGGTCACACAGACCGATATATCGGGAAACCAAGAAACGGACAAGCTTGCGAGATTTGGGTCTGGAATGAATGCATCTCTAGCCCTCAAATCTATAAGAGCACCGCTGAGTTCGATAGCACGTAGGATAGAAACTGAATCCTTGAGTAGAACCAACCTACGTTGGACAGAACTTGATACGTGCAGACACACAAGGGAGCTATGGCCAGCGGCAAGCAAAAAGAGATCACTATTTTTGATCGGACTAGCCCGCAGGAATATCCGAGTACTCACGGGAATCCTCACGGGCACTGCGCTGTGGGTCTACACGCTGAGCGGCTACGCATAGCGCATACTGCAGAAGCTGCAGGGACGTTGAAGAAATTGAATCTGTTCGTCACCTGCTTTGCGAATGCCCAGCCCTAAACAGCATCAGGCGTAGTACCCTCGGCAGTTACTTCTTCAACGAGCTCGAAGATCTAAATAATGTATAGATCTAAAGGACCTCCTAAGATTTGTTTACAAATCCGGATGGGTCCAAGAGGGCGGAACTCTGAGCTTCTAACAGCGGTTTATTTCTGTTTTCGTTCCAGGTATTAAGAAGGTTCCCAATGGACACAATGGACCCAACTGCTGGTCTAAGTGAAGGCGTGACTATTGTCAAAAGGGCATCCATCAACCTTACCTACCATTCACACTTTAACATTTCGTAAATTGATACTTCAATTATTTCCATTGTAATTAAAGTTTTCTTGTCGCTTAAATTAATTGTTTCGAAATTCATGAAATTGACTATTGACACGGTGTGAAAATGGCAATTTCACGCTGCCATACGATGAGGTACAACAAAATGTTATTTAAGCAAAATGTTTCCCAGGAAGTCACACTTGCAAGTTGAACGCCTTAAATATAACACAATGCAATTATACAAAATTTTGACCGTTTGTGCTCTCTTGCTAGCAGCTTCCGCTGCAGAGACTAGCCTTCAAAATCGGCTAGGTACATGGGATATCCCGAATTGGCCTACTGGGATGTTGTGGTAGCTGATGAAGCTTTTTACTATTAAGATTATGAAGATTATGTTCCCAGATTACTCTCGTATATATACATCAGTCCTCTGACCTAGACGGCTCTCAGACGAAACTTAGCGATGCGTGGAAGACCATCACAATCTCAAAACAACGGTTGCTAAATAATTTTTTTTTAAATAAATAAAATTACTACGGTAAAAAAAAAACTGCTTAGTTTCGAAAAACAAGGAAAAAAATCACAAAAAAAAGCCTTAAGGTAACGCCGGTAAGGAAATTCGTGCTATCATACAAATTAATATTTTACTTGCAGATTTCACTTGCAGAATTGTTTTAAAAAAATAAACTTTATTTCTTGACGGTCAAATTAAGACTGAACTATTATAACAATTTTCTCTTACGTTCTAGTTCTATATTCCTATCCTATACCTAACACGTTCACTTGTCGTGCTCGTTGTTGTTAACTCATATGCAGGAGGTCATGGCATGGGACACATCTCCGGAAGGAAGCACAAGAGCGTAAGTTTTTGGCACGCTTTTTCAATAGCATATAAGAGGCTCGACAATTTCGGATGACAATGAAAGACCATTTCGGTCTTTTTTGGATTTAATCAAGAGACCTCATTAACCAAAATATGCTGCAAGCTTTAGGTGCGTTAAGCACAGAGAGGGAAACTACAAAAAAAAACTCGAACAACGCATTATTAAAAATTTTCCAAAAAATTTTGGGAAAAATGCCAGAGATTGCAGAATTTACGCCAAATTATTTAATCAGTATTTTTATAAGATTTAACAACCATAAAACCTCGATGATCGAGGTTTTCCATGGTTCCTTGAGGTTAGCTCATGGGCTAAAACTGGTCAAAATAAAATATTTCTTTCGCCATTTTTTCTTTCATTTCGACTCGATTTTCCATTGTTGGAGTATTGTACCTATCAGCTCCAGACCTGTTCTCAGATAAGGTTCGGCATTCGAGACACGGTTTGTGCAAAAAAATTCTTAATTTATTCCGGTGGCACCTATCAACAAATGCCTACAGTTTCCTCATGATAGTGACGGTCACTTTCAAGGTACTGCATCCATACAATAGGTCAGTCTCAATATTCGAACGGAACAATTCATACGTTGGACAACATACCAAATGTAGGCAACGTCGATTTCGGTTTCACAATCAGCTGATACTATCCTTCTAAGCTATTGGATGCTCTCGAGTGTCCCTATCGGTGGCTCGAGTCGTTGTTGTTGATGATGAACTTATCGATTTTATTCATTGCATTCATTTTCAACCCAACTAGATTTGCCTCTCGCTCTACGTTTGCTGTCATTTGATAGAGGTCCATTGTTCTATGTGACAGTTAAATTCTTAAGTGAAGAGGTAAATTTTTGTATGTGACGACAGTTGAATATTAAGCACTATTTAATGTTTTCAGGGAGTTGTCAGAATCTTTTAAATACCTCCGTGAATACCGTGTGAATACTGTACGTCAGATATCATCAGTAGGAAAAGTATTGGTGCCAGGATACAGCCTTGTCTTACACCGCCAAGACCAGCCACTTCGATTCATTGAAGGTAGCCCTTATGATAGCATAAGCTTTTCTAAAATATCGCATCTACGTAGAGCATGACTGATACATAAACTCTCTGTTGACGCCGAAGAAAACATTCTCGAAGTTTCTAAAGAGCAGGTTGAAGTGGTGGTCTGAATGCAACGCACTGATGTTCATGAGTAGTCCGTAGGTTGCTCGTGCGATTAAAACGGCAGAGAGAATCCCTACAGAGACCTCCTTTTTCTGTAAATGCCAACTTCCTTTCAGGCGATGTAAAAATTTTTTTACACAATCTTAGCTACTGCAGGTAGCTAGAAAAATCATTCCATTTTTCCACTCCTCGCGGAAATGTTTTGCCACCCATGCTTGCTCGGTGGGGTAGGGGGTGCAGAACGTAGATGCTTAATTATGCCGCTGGAATTCCTTCTACTCCTGCGGTGTTTTATTTCTTAAGCGACTTTATCGCAGACATTATTTCTTACTTACAGGGTGCTATGGTCTATGCGGGAAATGCTTACTTTGGACAACTTATTTTGGTTTATGGTCACACCAGTTGAAGAAACATGATTCAGTATCGATGTGAAATGTTCTTGCCTCCGCTTTCACAGAATGCTGTAGGGAGACTGGCCATCTATCAGCTCCTTTGAGACTCTGTAAACGGCTGCAGTCACACCTTCTGGCTGCATTTTTTCCTGCTGCGGTGAAATAATTGATGCAATGGATTCAATTACGCTTGTCACGTGGCACACGCGTTGTACTTCTTTGAGTTTTATGCGATACAGGGAATCGAGTTTATTTCAGTCTGCTTTTGAAGAAGCTGCGAGCTTTGAGCATTTTACGATCGTTGATCCGCTGCTAGGCATCTTCTGTCAGCCACGCACTATGCCTTCGCTGTAATCGGCCAATAAATTGATCCACACCGCTTTTGAAAATGGCTTTTACTGATATACTATTGGCAAATTTCTCTTGCGTACTTTGCAATAGATGAGACCCCAGTTGTTGGGATGCTGAGGAATTCCTTGATCTATCAATGTTACACCTGGCAGTGCGTTTGCTGGTGTCTTGGATCTTTTGGATCTTGAACTCAACCAATTCTACTGGTCCAAAATCTACTGGTCCCAATTCTACGCTCGTCCAAAAGGCTGCTTCTGAATTGACGGCTTAAGGCAAAATGGTCAATTTGGTAGGAGGTTGCTGGGGTAGGTCTTGTGCTCAAAACTAAATTTCCATTTGAACTAATGTTTTTTTTTGTGTTGTTCTCCGTTACAAGTTCAATATTTTCCTACAAAATCCAGGTATTTAATGTACGTAAAAATGTTTCTTAAATAAAGAAACATGGTTGTTCCAAGCCACCTTGACTCACATAAAAAATCGTCCTTATTGCTGTTTTTGTCCCGTTTTTTTTTATCTATTATTCACAATGGGATTCAGGGGATTAGGGGACTTCCTTCATTATTCCACCTCTTCAACTTTTAAACTTTGTTTCAAGTATGATTCGGTTAATTGTCCTGTCAAAATTCCCTTCACCACAAGAAGTATTTATATTGGTAGCATTCCTCTATATAGAAGGCATTTTTATCAAACCATCTGCGATCCCAGCCGTACTTGCGGCCCTGAGGATGGATGGCTAACTTAGGACCGGTTCTTCAGTGCAGAGTTAAGCCCAACTTAAAACAAGATCTGTTTATTTATCATAAGATCATAAGGTCTTAAGCCCCAGATTTTTTAACCAGGGTGTTTCGCAAAAACAATATTGGCTTCTGATTTATAATTCCACCCAGACACACATATTTCGACTAAGATCTACTAATCCCGGAACAAAACCAATATGGAATTAACCTAGGGAGAAGTTTTTCGGTTTAGAGTTAACTCAGTCAGTATGGTTTTCATAATCTTCGACTCTTGAATTTATTGACTCTTCCAACTTTTACTTTACAAAAAATAACACAGGAAAATAATTTCATACTACATATTCTGCAGAATTTGGTCCGGGACTAACTCAACAAATTCAGCAAGTTTAGCCGAGATTAGCCCCGGATCTAAATTCACAAAAAAAAAAACAGTAAGTAAGTGCAAGAGTTCGTCTGTAACGAACTTCTAAATACCCGACCCTCTTTACCCATTAACACCAAATTTAAAATTTTTTGGTCTGTTTCATATACTGAATGTCAATTATTTGTGTTGGCAACGCCCCTAAAAAAGGGCGTAGGCTGAAAATTTAAATCAAATAACTCTTATTTCGTTGGAATCACGAGAAAATGCGTTAAAAGCGAATATTTTTGCTTAAAAAACAATTTTTTCCCAAAAACGTCCCCTAAAAGTGGGCGGAGCTCAATGCTTTTTATGCAACAAACTTAGCAAATGGTAGTATTTAACATTTGTCAAATAATTTTTTTCAATTTAGAATGAATTTCCCGCGAAATCAGGTTTTCAAAGATTTTAGATGTTAAAAGTGGGCATGGTCAATAGAGTGGGCGGTCCAATTTTAGCCTAATTAAAGGCTTCTGGTCGATATTGCTCTCCACCAAAATTTGAGTTCATATGTTTTGTCTATCTTGACCAAAAGGCAGTTTGAAATAAAATGTAAATTTGAGGTTGTCTGACATTCACGCCAATTGTGGGCGTGGCTGTGGGCGGATACTCTCAATTTTCATATTTTGTCTGTACAAAATGAGACCCAAGCAACTGTGCAAGTTTCAGCTTCCTTGCTCAATTTTAAAGACCTCAAAACTGCATAAATACGGACAGACGGACGGACGGACGGACATGGCTTAATCGACTTACCTGTCGGTCTCGATCATGTCTCTAAAAGGTCTTAGGGGTCTACGGTGATTATTTCATTGTGTTACAAACTATGCACTAAAATTAATATATCCTCGGTCGGGTATAAAAACAACTCATTTCTAGGATTAATCTCAGTCCGATATTCGTATGATCTCGCAATGAAAAACTGGCCCTTAGTGAATTGATTAATCCACTTTTAACGAGAAGGATTATACTCCGGTTAAAAGGTAAACCCATATTTTTTGACATGAATTAATGATCAAAGCGCGAATAAAGCAAAAACACACCTTTTTAGGGATATTTTTGGGCGATTTAATGGTGAAGACATAATTTATCGAGAAAAAAAACGCGGAATTCATGATCAGCGCCCCAAAAAACCTAAAATCAAATCTAGTGATGGCCGGAGGGTATACAAACAAAGCGCAAATTAACTGGAGTTTTATAAACTCAAAACTAGGTGTGACCTTTGCCAGATGATCTGTAAGCAGGGAAACCCCGCAAAGTGATGTCTTGTCCTCACTCCTCTGGAATCTGGCGGTGAACGAACTGCTGGCAACCCTAGAAGGACAGGGCTGCAGAGCGATCGCTTATGCGGATAACGTTGCTATTGCCGCAATCACCTAAATACTTGGAAAGAACTCCTACAAAATGATCTAAACGACCTAACAAGCTCCCCACAAAACTGAACTAAAGGGGGCAACCCTTTACCAGGAAATACAAAATCCGACACATCGACCCGCTCCTAATCAAGAGTCTCTGATGATCTTCTCTGATGAAGCTAAATATCTAGGTCTTGTCTTAAGAAAGCTTAGCTGGAAATCTAGCATCTATACTCTGCCTATATAGAGAGAAAAATTGTCAGTGCGGTCACTACGTTCCCTAGTATGCCACCATGAAAAAAACGCAATTTGCCCCTGAAATGCAGACCCATAGAAAAAATTTCCGCGTGACCAACATGCCATAGAGCCAAAGGCACACTGACTCAGTCGAAATTGACTTGTGCGCTTGTAACCAACCCCTATTTGCATGTAGCCATTAAAGTTGAGAGCGAAAAAGAGATTTGCCAGTACCATATTCTTTCGGATTTGTCTGTGAATTTTATCAAATAGCTTTGGAAATTTGTGCTTTTCTGAACTTTTGAGAGATTAATAATGAAATCAATTCCAGGAGTTCAGTGCAAGAGCAAGCAAAAAACCCCAATCGCCACCGATTTCAGAAAATCACAGCATAGGATCATAAAATCTTCGCGTAGCGGTTCCTGCAGGGAAACAATGCCACACAATCATAATAAAAGCAGGCAACAGGGTAGCACGCCGTGATCGCGGACAAGAATTTTTGCTCTTTAGTATCATCTCGATTTATTATTTGCTTGTTAGCTTACAAATGTACCTAAATTGTAATCCCCTATATAATAATTTAAAATAATACGTCTTGAGAGTTTCATTCATTGGCTTGCCAAACTCTGCTTCTGGTGTAAAAAAAATAATTATTTTCTTTAATTATTAAAACTATCTTTATAATTTTACTCCGGTTCATTAATAACAAATGCTAGCCATGAGAATTCCATGATGGCAACCCTTAGAAATCCTCTCTTTGATTTGTGACGATCAAAATTGGAAGCTTGGCAACCCTGAGAGCGACAAGTTTATGTAAAGCATTATAGCCAGAGAGAGATACAAACGTCCTATCTTCACTGCAGTGACTATTAATTTCGGACAGAGTAAAGGAAAGAGTTCCTAAAGCTACGGTGGCACTCTTTTCCTGCAATGAAAACAAGTGGGGACTTCAACCCTAAATCACACTGGCTATATATCTCAGTCACAAGAACGATATTAATGTATGGAACGGTTATTTATTGGACTGCCTTAAATGAAGCTTTAAATCGTGACAAACTGGCAGGGTTCAAAGCTCAGCTTGCTTATGTTTGACTTTGCCCGACTGTCTCAGCAGCACGGGATATCCTGTTTTATCTTTGCATCTTCAGGGGCAACTAGCTGCAATCCCGGTAACACGCCTTAAAGTAACCTCTCAGTGAACAGATAGCGAGTGCACTCCGCTATTCCGCACAAATCCAAGATCGCTTCTAGTCACATAGACTTCACCATACCACAGTTTGATAATAACTTCCAGCCAACCATCCCCCTTAGATCCTCTTGGGATGACCTTGCTCCTCTGGAAAGTGAAACGATCCACACTTTTTCACTGATGGATGATAGACAAATGATTGGCTCGGTGGGGGCGTCTAGTCTGAAACACTGAATCTTAGTCTCTTTATCCGTCTTCCAGATCATTGTTGTGTTTTTTAAGCTGGAATTATGTCGGTAAAGGTAGTCTTGTCCTGGCTGAAGAATGACTTTATATCCGCCAAGGATATACGATTCTCTTTCGACAGCCAGGCAGCCGTCAATTGCCCGGAATAAGTCTATAATCTCTCCAAAGGAGATCTCTGAGTAGTTCAACATTCACCTGAGCTGGGTCCCAGGGCATAGCGACATTCCAGGTTACTGCAAGGCAGACGAACTTGGAACAACTCTCTCGATTTATCCTGCAAAAGGCTCCTAAGGCATTCCAATATCTACATGCAAACTTATGCTAAAACTAGATGCAATATCGGTGTCATTACAGGTCACTGTATGAGGCAAGCATGCCGCGAGGCTTGGTGTTTATTCTAATGAATTTGGAGGAGATGCACAAATGAATAGGAAGAAGAGACCATTCTAGAACTTAAAGAAAAAATTCATCTATTTCCATAAAACAGGTCCTTATTCCCGATATGGTGGTTGGGTGCAGTAGGAGCAGGGAAGGCGCCATTTGAATTTTCATTGCTTTCTCAGGCGACTCTAGGGCCCATTAACAACAAAACAAAATTAGGCCTTTATTGCCGAACAAATTTGCACTTTGAGCCAGTTGCCTACGAGACACCTAAAAACAAAGAAACACATTTTTAACAACCCCAAAAAACCCGTACCCCCTTAACTGAAAAACCCAATTAAACTTAACCCAAACTTTGGCCAGAGCTCCAAAAGGTAATTCATTTCATTTCATTTCATTTTCTTCGTCTCATTTCCATCTCTTGTCTCTGTGTGACTCGACAACGACAAAACAGTGAAAGAAAATTCAAATAAATTTATTAATTTCTCCTCCGGGAGTCATAAAGCTATAAGGCAGCCCTAACAACAATGGCAAAACAGCAAACTCGTAACTCTAATTCAACTCGATTCTCGTTTGTCTTAAAAAAGAAAAAAAAAAAACTTTATTTAATTACATAAAACCGGAAGCAGTCCTTGGAGAAGAAAGCCACCATATAGCATCCTAAAAGCTCCAAACACAACACAGTTATCCGTCTGTGTAATGTTTATTATTTCTGATTGTTCTCGAAAACAAGCCTGCAGGCTTCACGGCAGCCTCTACCTACTACTACTCTCACTCTATACAGGCTGACTGCCTCCACCGCCTTATTCGCCTAGAGATTTATTTCATTAAGCCAAAACATCAAGGGATATTATGCGGGCTTTCAGTTACAGCCCTGGATACGTCATGTCAGGTCGTTTCGGCTTGTTGCAAAATGATCTAATGAGCGGCAGAGCGAGCTATTCGTATCCTGATGGGAGTCTGCTGCACCTTTTTTGTGTTAATGCCTGCGGTTTTGTGCACTCGGCAACAAAAAAATTCACTACTAATTATCCGCTACTCGAAAGGGATAATCACCATCAGAGGGTGGATATGGTCCTTTGAAATATCTTCCGCATCCTTGATGGTACTTAGTTTTATGTGATTCACACAAATTACTCAAAACTCATAAATGGAATTGTTTGCTGCTTGTTTTCCGTTTTGAAAAGGACCCCAGAGGTAGGAGGTGTTAAGTGTTGGAATTCCTTTGTTTTAAAAAATATATATGTAAAAAACTTGGAGGTCAAATAAAAGTTAATCTTTTCTCTTCCGTGTTGTAAATCGTTATAAAACTTCATTTTATTGTTTGTTGACATGAGTTGACATTTTTAGTTAGTACTAGATTATTTACAATACATAGTGTTGTGCTATTTAGTTAATTGCTGACGTCATTGAGAATAATTATGCATTTATAATTTAATACTAAATAATAACAATTGAATTCGCTGTGATAAATCTGATTCTATCGTGAACATTACTCCCCGGCCGTGAAAGCATTTCACCAGTTCTGATGTCATCGTGCCTTAAGATTACCGCATCTTTAGTTGCATCAGTGCCGACCCTGGTTGCCTCTAGGAGGTGTTTTGAAATTTTCAGCTCATGAAATGACAAACAGCATTAGTTAAATAAAAACCCATAAGAGAAAAAGAGACAACCAAATAACACATAAGAAACTAAATTACAAATTGTTCACATCTATATCGGCTGCTTCGTTTACACCTATACGTGATTTAGTGCGCGTTGTTCTCCTCTCGTCTCGCTCTGCTTGATGAACATAGCATTTGCTTTTTTTTCCTTATCGTGTCGTGTGTTGTAGCTAAGCAATGGCGATCGGTTGTTTACGTTTTTCGTGTGTTATTAAATTCGTTTGTTCGGTGTTTTTTAATGTATAAATCGATTAAGTTGTGTCTTGTTCAGTGTGGAGACTATCCAGTTAAGTGTTTTTTTTATCTTTTAATTGCATTCTAATGTGCAAACAATCAAAAAGAAATTTTCATTCATTGCTTAGTGTTGTTGTTTTCTTCGGGTTAGTTTTCCTTGTTGGTGTTGCGTTGGTGAAGTTTTTTTTCTTTATTACGCTGGTAATTAATATTATCGCGTATTGTGTGTTTTTTTTTTTTCTTGGGTTTAATTCTATGTGTGTATGTGTGTGTGTGTAGATAATAAATTCATTAAGTGGACTGTATTTTGTGTTGCGTAGGAATTTTCGTTGCATATAGTAGGTTTGTGTTGCATGAGAGATTTCGTGTTGCTAGTGAGTATTGTGTTGCTCGAATTTATTGTGTTGTGTTGCTAGAATTTTGTTCTGAAGGATGGTTGTGTTGTTTCAAGTAGGTAGCTATATTTCAATTGCCCTTTAGATGCTGTCTGATTGTTTTGTTTTTATTTTTTATGAGTAGTTTGGATGGTTTGTGGTAATTTTATATTGGATGTGTTGTTGGGCAAGGGACATATTTTTGATATAGGGCGTTTTAATTCGGTTGTTTCGGTTTTAACTGTCACGACTCGAACTAGATTGTCTGGTCCAGGATGTAATTGGATTATACGTCCCAACATCCATTTGAGTGGTGGAAGTCGTTCGTCTTTGATCAAGACTAGATCCCCTACTGCAATTGTATCGTTAACGACTCGTGTCCACTTCGGGCGTTGTTGAAGTCGAGAGAGATATTCATTGCTCCACTGCTTCCAAAATAACTGAGAAAGAGTCTGCACCCTCTTCCATCGTTCCAGGTGTGATATATTTTCAAGTGCATACTCGGGTTGTGGAGCAGCAATAAGTGGTTCTCCTACAAGAAAGTGGCCTGGAGTTAGTGTTCTTAGGTCGCTTATGTCTTCTGACTGTGGACACAAAGGTCTTGAGTTCAGACATGCTTCTACTTGTGTGAGAAGCGTGGTGAGCTCTTCAAATGTCAGAATTTGGTTACCAGCTACTCGTTTGAGGTGGAATTTGACGGACTTCACTCCGGCTTCCCATAATCCTCCGAAGTGTGGGGAAGCTGGGGGAATGAAATTCCACTTGGTGCCTTCGTTAGCTAGCTTTTCAGCAACATTTTTCCAGTCCATCTTGGCTTCTTTAAGTTGTTTTTGTAGCTCGCTGTTACCGCCTACAAAATTTCGACCACAATCGCTGAACAGTTGTTTGCAGAGTCCTCTCCTTGACACAAATCTTCGGTACGCTCCCAGAAAAGCCTGTGTTGTCATGTCGCTGACCAATTCAATGTGCACAGCCTTCGTGCACATACAAACGAAAATCGCAAAGTATCCTTTGAGGGTTTTAGCGTTACGTCCTCTCCATGTTTTGACGTCGATTGGACCGGCGTAGTCTACTCCAGCGTATGAGAATGGTCTGGACATTGTTGTTCGCGCTGCAGGAAGATCGCCCATTAACTGCACCAATGGTTTCGCTCTGAATCTGAAGCAAATTGTGCAGTCGTGAATTTGCCTTTTGACTGCATTCCTTATGTTCAATATCCAAAACCGTTGGCGAATATAGGCGATCATCTTCTCCTTACCTCCATGCAGCGTTTTTTCGTGCGCGTCCTCAATAATTTGTTTCGAGAAAATGTGGTTCGACGTTAACAAAATCGGGTGTTTTCTATCAAATGGGAGAGTAGAGTTTCCTAGTCTTCCACCAACTCGTAAAATACCCTCTCCGTCTCTGAAAGGTGTGAGTGCCTTGTAACCTTTCACGTTGCCATTTTCTCCTGCTTCAAACATCTCCTTTTGAGACAACCGAATGATTCGCATGAGCGTTGCCTCGAGCTCTGATGATGATAAGACATCTGTGTATTGTTGATCCGTTCTTCGTACGAGTGATGGTCGTAAACAGTATGAAATAACACGTAATGTCCTCCTCAGTGTTGCAAATTTACCTAATATGTCAGAGATGGAACTTGTGTTCTGAGCTTGTACACAGTGGTGAACTGCTGTGGCGCGGGCTTCTTGATGCGTTTCTAGGCAAGATGGTTGCTCTGGAGAAACCGCGTCCCACTGGCTTCGTAAAAAGTCAGGTCCTTCCCACCACAATTTGTTCTCGACAATCATCGAAGGAAAAATTCCACGGGATGCCAAATCAGCTGGGTTAAGTTCCGATGGAATGTGTTTCCAGGTAGCGTTTTCGGTTAACTTTTGTATCTGTGATACTCGGTTGCAGATGAATGTCTTCCATTTTGACGGAGGAGCTCTAATCCAGCATAACGTGATGACTGAATCGGTCCACGCATAGACACCAGCTGCTTCCAACTTCAAGGTCTTTGTCGTTTCATGAAGAAGCCTCGAGAGTAGCACTGCTCCGCATAATTCCAACCTAGGAAGGGTGATGGTGCTTAAAGGAGCCACCTTAGTCTTCGCCATCAGCAGGTGGATATGGACTTGACCATCTCCATCTAAAACGCGTAGATAAATAGCCGCAGCGTAGGCCTTCTCCGAGGCGTCGCTGAAACCATGGAGCTCCAGTTTCTTGATTTGCTTGTCGGTGTTGATCCAACGGCGAATGCGAATCTTCTCCACATCTGGCAGTTCTTGGCGAAAAGTTAGCCACTCTTTCTCCACTTCTGGTGGAATGGGTTTGTCCCAATCCAAGCCTTTTCCCCATAGCCGCTGCATCAGTATCTTTGCCTTGATCGTGCAGGGTGAGATCCAACCCATTGGGTCGTAGAGTTTCGCTATGGAAGAAAGAATCGATCGCTTTGTCACTTCCGTATCGGCGAGTTGTGCGACTTGGTACGAAAAGACATCAAGGATTGGAAGCCATTTAATACCTAACGTCTTCACTTCATTCGTTTCAGCAAACGGCAATGAAAAGTCGACTGCACGGTCGTCCGACGAAATGCGCTCCAGTACCTCTTCCGAATTGCTCACCTGTTTGCGTAGATGAAAGCCAGCAGTTGCCAAAAGCTCTCTCACTGCTTGAAGTTTCTGTTGAGCTTCTTCGATGGTATCTGCACCACTGATGACATCATCAACGTAGGTTTCTTCCCGTATCACTGTCGTAGCCAAAGGGAAGTTTGATGCCTCATCGTCAGCTAGTTGCAGAAGAACTCGGATAGCCAGATACGGGGCTGAAGCCGTGCCGAAGGTGACGGTTTCCAAGCGATAGATTTTTAGCTCCTGGTTTGGATTATCTCGCCAAAAAATAAGCTGGTAATTTGCATCAGCTGTGTTGACTCGAATCTGGCGGTACATCTTTTCCACGTCACCTGTGAAAGTAAATTTATATTTCCGCCACCTGAGTATAATGTCGATGACATTAGTTTGGAGTTTGGGTCCAATCATCAACTTGTCATTCAAGGAAGAGCCAAAAAATGGTTTAAAAGTTGCGTCGAAGACAACCCGCAACCTGGTTGTGGTACTGGATTCCTTAATGACGGCGTGATGTGGAATGAAAAAATGAAAATTGGACTTAAGAACAGGGTTGGATTCCTCCATTGGAATCATATGTCCAAGTTCTGAATACTCGGTTATGCATTTAGCATACTCTGCATAGTGGGTTGGGTTGGCTACCAGCCTCTTCTCCAACTGAAGAAAGCGTCGCATAGCACCTTGCTGGGTTGGGCCCATACACGGGTATTCTCCACCTTTAAACGGCAACCGAACTTGATAACGACCATCAGGTAACCGTTTAGTGTGTTGTTTAAAATGATCCTCACATTTCTTTTCTTCCTCAGTTTCATATTTTTCGAATGGTTCTTCCTCGACTTCCCAGAACATCTTCATCGTCGTGTTGAGATCGACATGGTTGAAAAAGGCTCGGCATACGGTTGGTTTAGCCAAAGGTACCTTACCCAGTACGAGCCATCCCAGGACAGTTTTTTGTGCGACTGGCCCTAAGCCCTCACTGCTCCGGATAATGTCTCCAACAATGATGTCAGCGTAGACATCACTGCCCAACAACAACTCAACTTTAGCCGGAATGTTGAAAGTAGGATCCGCCAGCTGTAAACCCCTCAGGTGCGCCCAATTTTCAATATTAATAGGTTGGGCCGGAAGGAGCCCAGTCAGTGATTTCAGCACGAGGGCTCGCATTCTACCTGCAAACTTTGAGGTGAGTGAAGCGATGTCAAGATTAACGATCTTGTTCGATGTTTCACTGCTGACCTCC
Source organism: Neoascia interrupta (assembly GCA_947623515.1). NCBI lineage: Eukaryota > Metazoa > Arthropoda > Insecta > Diptera > Syrphidae > Neoascia > Neoascia interrupta. The sequence continues at coordinate 119,687,980 of OX392463.1, read as the reverse complement.
CCCAGCCCACAAATCTTACTAAAAGCCCAACTAGATTTTAGGTTCAAACGTTGTACTGCTGACTCCGTAATGAAGGATGCCTCGGAACCAGTGTCGACCAACGCTCTCAAGGTCAGATAGTTGCCATTAGCTGCTCTCACCTTGACTAAGGCAGTAGATAACAACACCTGAGAGTTGGTAAAGGCATGGTGAACTCTAAAATTGCCGCTCGTAGATGGAATGTCGTCTCCAGGTTGACCTTTTGGTAGGTTTGGGTTGTAGGGTTGTGTCTGAACTCCTGCGCTGGGTTGATTGTTAGTCTGAACGAAGTAGTTGTTGCTCGTACACGGTGGTTGTGTTGAGGAGGGATTAGGATTAGGGTTGTACGGAGTGAATTGTGGTACATTTGGATTAAAACCGCCAATCTGTTGTGACCCGCTTGGGATGCTACTGCTTGGTAGTGGATGCAGCAAGGAATTGTGTCTTTGATTGCAGTGGTAGCAACACTTAGAGCTTGGACATTTGCTTTTGAAGTGACTGTATGCTAAGCAGTTTTCGCACACTTTAATTTCAAAAACAGTTTGCTTTCGTTGACCTATATCCATTTCTAAAAACCTCCTACAATCTCTTACCGCATGGGCGCCTTTCTTACAGATTTTGCAGCTCAGCTGCCGTTTCTGTATCTGTCGCGCATGGAACACTTGCGTTGGTTTTGGTTTGTTGCCGACCTTTGTTGTTGCTTGTTGTTCCACAGCTTCCAACGTCCTGAAGCGACATTGCAGAAACTCAAAAAACTCTTTAAGGGTTGGGAGCTCTTTGTTACTGCCTAACTTCTCCTCCCACAGCTGTTGCGTCGTGTTGCACAACTTTTGCAGCATAACAAAAATTAAAATCGCATCCCAATGTTCAACCGGAACACCCAAGTTTTCTAAACAATGAATGACCTCTTGGCTAGTATCTAGAATACGTTTGACACTATTTGCCGTTTCATTGTTCATGGGAGATTGGCCAAACAAAAGCTTCAACTGAGTGTTGACAAGCACCCTTTTGTGGTCGTAACGCTCCGTCAAAATCTCCCAAGCACGTTCATAGTTCCCCTTGTCGATCGCCAGGTGTTGAAGGAGTCTTTCCGCATCTCCGCTAACGTTACATTTGAGAAAGTGCATCTTCTGGATCTCCGAAAGGGATTTGTTCGTGTGAACTAACGAAACAAACATGTCATGAAACGACCTCCAAGACTCGTAACCGCCTGAAAAGGTTGGCAGAGTTATTACTGGCAACTTTAACTCACTGGCGCTGCTGTCTCCTGAAGTGTCCTTCGACTTGGCGTTGCCCTTTGGTGGTGATATTTTGTCTATGGCGTCCAGCACCTCGCACCTGTATTCAGCATACACTTCCCGGATTTCATCGTATATCGCCTCCATATCAGCTACTTTGAATTCGGCTTCAAGCTTCCCGGTGCCTAGAATCTGCTGATGATACTGTTCTGCTATCGCAAGCTGCTTGTCCATCATCTCTATGCGCGTTTTAAGGTAATTAATTTTATTTAACCTTGACTTGTCGGCTTTTGAAAAATTTTCCCTGTCTTTTTTCAGGCTTTGCAGGTTATTAATTTGCAACTTGCCGCAAGCCATAATGCTACGCTCTCAAAACAACAGTCTAGTATGTACGAAGACAATAAGAAAAAGTGTGCAGCACTCACCTGCGAACTATTCCTTCTGGCAAAAAATGGACGGACAGCGTTCTACACGGGATTCCTGGTGGCAGCAACTATCGTGTACAGCGTACAGCACAGCAACTGGTGGTCGTGTTGACTTTCTGGTGGCCGCAGCAACGTATGGCGTACAGCGACTGATGAACGTGTTGAATTTCACACGTCAAAATGTTTTAAATCAAAAAACAAAACCGGCGCGGTAGTTTTAATTTAATTTTAAATATAAATTTTCCAGTACAATTGTTCTAGCACAATGTTTGAAACTTGATCTTGAAAACACAACAATATTGTTCTTGAAATCTCAACAAAATGTTTTTACGGATCGAAAGGACCAAAATGTTAAGTGTTGGAATTCCTTTGTTTTAAAAAATATATATGTAAAAAACTTGGAGGTCAAATAAAAGTTAATCTTTTCTCTTCCGTGTTGTAAATCGTTATAAAACTTCATTTTATTGTTTGTTGACATGAGTTGACATTTTTAGTTAGTACTAGATTATTTACAATACATAGTGTTGTGCTATTTAGTTAATTGCTGACGTCATTGAGAATAATTATGCATTTATAATTTAATACTAAATAATAACAATTGAATTCGCTGTGATAAATCTGATTCTATCGTGAACAGGAGGAGAGGAGGTAAAGCAATATTCATTCGAGCAGCGAAAGTAGATTAAAAAGTTTGTTTTATGCCTTCGGACTGTAAAGAGATAAACCTAAAAGTTTTGCCCCCATTCAGATCAGACGACTTCAACCCTCTGAGAAGAGGAATCCTGACGATTATGATGATTTTGGCCTGGTCCATAGTTATGGCTGTGGGGGTATGGGCGAAAACTAAGACAGTGGGTAATGGTTATCATTGAAATTTATTGCTTTAACGTGACTTTCGGCTTAAAGTGCTTTTGGCAAAAGGATAATAATTGAAAAGTGATTAAGTTGCGTGCAATTGACGATGTTGTTATAGTTCATGGAAGGACGACTTCCTGGCAATGGAGGGAGTTTTTGATTGCGATTAGGGTTGGGTCGATTTCTGGAATTGAAGTTTTTGGCTTTTTTCCGATGGGTAAACATAGCGTCACGTTATGATCTCTAAAAACACTCTGCATCTCGTCGAAGAAAATCCTCGACTTGATCCCGTCCATATAGACACCGTGTCATTATTGTACCGTTTTTTTTTGTGTAATGTCATTCAGTAGCTCACTGTAATGATGTGTAAATTTTCCTACGACAACGACGTTTCTCCTCACAGCTCATTAACAGAAGCTCATTCAGCGAACACCCATTCGACGATTAGCTCCTTTGTCAGCTTGCATTCCAAGCGGCCAAAGATCGTTTGTATTCCGCGGCTCTTTGTGTCGATTGTAATTTTCACCGTAGGGGCACAACAAAAAAAAAGGAAAATGCACATCACTCCGCAACAAAACCCCGGCCTCACTATTGTGCAAAATGCAATCCGCAACCTAAAAGTATAATTACCGTGGTTGTTCCCCTGCGTATCACCGGTGTTGCAGTTGCACATACTCGCTGTGAGAGTTCATTGTATGTTCGACAATCGTGGAAAATGGGTTACTACACAGCGGTACCAGTTGTGTTCTCTTAGCTGTGAATGGGTTGACATAATTGTAGAAAACTCGAAAGTAATTACAGTTGTTGCACGAAGCTGTTCAGATGTTCCACCAATTTTTCAGCTCCGAAGAACCCCCATCGATCACCATAATCGACGATCGAGCAAGCCTGTTGAAACGCTACATCACAAGCCAAATGCAGTCGGAGTCAATTTGGAATGAGAAGTACTAGATCAGAAAACGGGAGGAATGTCTTCCTCGATGGTTGGAGTACGCATCCCGCAGACGGTCGGCCGGCGACACTGGCAAGCAATGTGCTGCACCATGCCTTGGCTATTTATAGGAAAACTAAGCCACCCCGATGTTTTGATGGAAGGAAGCCAGAACGATATAGAAAATTCCAAATGTAAGCTGGCAGCTTCTCAGTTCGCATGATCACTGCACGACGCGTGGTAGCCAGGCAACAGAGTGACATTTTATGGGGAACCAAGAGTCAGCTTAACATTTGCATTGGGAGACGACTCCATGCCACTGGCTGCACTGCCTCTCTTGAGTGGATCTACATGAACCGAGCAGATAATCATTTTGGACGTTAAGTGCATTGACCAAAATATGCGAGATTGGCAGCTGGGACGATGGCAAGTGGGCTTACCAGTCGGTCTGGTATAAGCAAGATCGATGGGCACCGATCGGTCTTTTTTAGCAAATAGCTGAGTTTTTGTCATCGCGACAAGATTTTATGCTTGCCATGTGACTCATAAGAAGGAAATGTATAAAAATTATTTATAATTTTTGAAAAATTTGTTGAAATGCTTTTCGGCAAGTGTGGGACAGAGTGACGACAGCTTTTCAAACTGAGTAATCGGTTGAGTTTCAGGCGAACGACACATCGACTTTGAGATATGCAAAAACTTAAGAGGCTGGAATGTGAAGTCTTTTTTTTTTTGCAAAAAAGAGTGAGGGCTGAAAGTTCAACTAATATTTAACAAAAATGTGGATAAATCGCAAAAAAATGACAGACTAAATTGGGCTTTTGGAACAACGTTTGCAGACAGTAATGGTCTCTAGTAGGAACTGCCGGGAGCGGGTTATAGCTCAGCTTTTGCGAAAAAAATCTGCTTTTCAAAATTCTGATTTCTTAAATTTCTGCGTTTCGGAATTCTGACTTGAGGCAATAAAATTCTTCTTATTCTGCTTTTTTAGGCAAACTTTTAACTTTTTGAAGTAAAGCAAACCAAAAAAAAAAACAGACAGAGGGTTGCAGTCTTCGTTACTTATTTCATTTGTCTTGTCAAAGTTGCATTTCTGGAATTTTTTAGAACACATTTTTGAAAAGCAGAATTTTGAAAATAATTTTGACCCGGTCAAAATTTTGACCCCAAACCGAACTATCATTAGTTATCATTGACCGAATGTACTCGGACTTGGATGAAAGAAAAGTTTTTTCCTCAAGAAAATTTTGTGTAGTAAAGTCGGGTGACATGGCGCAGCAGGGGCAATGACGTAGATTTTATTAACCAACATGTGTTTTGCATACCGCAATAGGGCCTCGCGTGAGATTCAAAGGGCCAAAATCAGACAGTTTGAGTAAAATTGTAGTGCAACAAAACAAGGTAATATGTTGAACTACTGCGCTTTTTTTCGTCGGAAGATTTTTTTATTTTTGTGGCGGCTGACACTGGCACTCGTGTGGCGGAAAGCTTGCATGTATAAATGGCAACGCAAAAGACGGGTTTCAATTAATCGGGATCATCCGTTTCTGTTTCATGTCTAAAAGGGGGAAACAGCACACTTCTGTGGGGGTAATATGGCTGGGGTACCATTTGACCCTCTTTGTTATTTTACATGAATTTCATATATAGGTTTCATCATCGGTTTTTGCGTGCACCATAACAGGGCATATCGTGGATGGTAAAAGTAAAAAGCCGGTTAAGATGTGAAGGCCATTTTTTAGTTTGCTTTGTCAAGTTGACGTGGAAATGGAAACTAGAAATCAAATTTATTTTCGGAAAACTTAGCAAATCAACTTTGAGGTCAAAGTAAGGCAAAGTTAAGGGCAAACCAACCATATATAAAGCTTAGCACCAACATGTGACAATTTCTAAAGCTGTTGACGTTTCGTCATCCTCTGGCGACAAAAAACTGAATGAGTTCAAGAAGCAAGATAGTCTTAGTGCAGAATGTCTGCCAAAAGAAGTCACATGGCACAAGTACAACCTACAATCAAGTAAAATTAGTAAGGCAACAATAATATGAAAAGACATTAATGCGGCAAATCAGCTGATGGAGTATACCATATTACACTATCTTTTGTGGTTTTTTTTGTGGAGCTTTTTGAAACCCTTAATTGAAATTTGAGTCATTTTGGTCGTTCATGTGAATATGTATTAAAAAGGAGCAAAATTTTACCCTGTGTATGTAAAAATACTAGTAAGCAAACATGTATAGAAAAAGGGGCAATTAAATCTACACCACGGACAGGGTTGGAGGTTGTATTAATCCCCCACAAACTAGGAGCTTGAACGTAACATTTGGGAAAAGGCGCTACCAAAAGCCACGGATCTATGCTTCAACGATTTAAACCAATGTCTGTACTCGGTACAGACTTCAAAGCTTAGCACGATACAATGATTTAAAAAGAAAAACTTTTCTATTTCAATACTCGAAAGGTAAAAAGGGGCTGTGAATCACTAAGTCAGTAAACAGGTTACCCTCAATATGGAGGAGGGTACTGATGCCAGTGTGGAACTAGTTCGGAAGGGATCTGGGCCTCAACCAGCAAGCTTCGGAAGCTAGCTCTGTTTCTACCTAGCCGACCCTAGTTTTGCAGACGAAGTTGGCTGAGGTCACCCTCCACTTGTGTACACTACTAGAGTCTTGGTATTCCTCCACTACTTTGCTGTTGCGGTGTGGATTCGAAGAGTTCCGGACTGGGGCGTTCGTGTTCATCCGCTCTAGGTGACCCCAGCCCAAGCCATCGTTGTACTCTGACTCTTTTAACTAGATCGGTGTCGCTGTACAGCCCTTAAAGTTTGGTGCTATAATCCGCCGCCGTAATAGATCATTGAAAAATTTTACATAATATTTTAGCTTCCAGCGTCTTTTCAATCTAAGATATATGGCATCGAAATGGCGGCTTGCAAACAATTTCAACACTTAATGAATTACAGTTTTTTGTATTAAATAGGCCACACTAACCAAAAAAGACTTTGCTTAGTTCTGATAGACTTCGCGATATAGGCAAGGCAATGTATACCCCCCAAACCCCTTGAGTGGCAAGAGAGGAGAATAGAATTTCTCTAAACAACACAAATGCTAGCCCAGAAGTATGGAACTTGAAAAATCTGTGTATAAAAACTAAAGCTTATACCCGCATGTGTTATGCCTTGGAAACAACAAATGGAATACATTCCCCAGTTAACACTTTAATTTAAGTTAAACTTAACTTGGGGCAAAGGAACAAAATAGGATGCTTAAATCTGCCTAAAAGACTTAAAGATGACGACAAAAAAGTTTTTCAACTAAAGGGTCCCCCAAATTTTTTTTTTTTTTCTTTTTTGAAAATGCTATAAAAAAAACTACTGAATATTTTCTCAAATTTATTTTTTTATTTGAAAGTAAAATTCTTCTGGTTAATAATGGAAAATAATTTCATTCAAATGGCTACCTCGCCTGGCCATGCAGTAGCCTACACTCCAGTTTTTAAGCACATTATCGATTGTGTGCAGATGTATTTCACCAATGGCTTCACGAACATTGTCCTTTAAAGCGTCAATTGTCTCTGGCTTATCAGCATAACACTTATCTTTTACGGCACCCCACAAATAATAGTCCAACGGTGTCAATTCGCAGCTCCGAGGTGGACTATCATTTCTGCGGCTGATAGTGCGATCTTCAAAAACAGGGTGCAAAACATCGAGTGTAGCTTCGGCTGTGTGGCACGTAGCGCCGTCCTGTTGAAACCAAATGTTGCCAATATCCTCCTCTTCAATTTTTGTGAACAAAAATTCGTTCAATATGGCCACTCCTTGGTCATTTTCGAAGAAAAATGGCCCAATTATGCCTCTGGACCAAAATCCACACCAAACAGTGACACGTTTTCGGTGTATCGGCTTTTCAATGTATGCGTGCGGAATTTCTGTGCCCCAAATGCGACAATTTTGCTTGTTTACATTCCCGCCAAGATCAAAATGAGCGTCATCTGAAAAGATGATTTTTTTTTGGCAAAATCGGCATCTTCTCTAAGTCGATCGCAGGCCCACTTAGCGAAGCAAAAGCGCATATTTCTCAGCATTGTTCAAGCGTATACACAACCATATTCGTTCAGCAGAAGAATAAAACTAATTATCTGTCAAATCAGACATGAGCTAAGTGTTACCAATCACAAAAAAGCACTAGTTGAAAAAAAAAGTTAGATGGCGGACCCTTTCTATTACGTTATTTTCTTCTCACCCGAAGCTATATAAGTGCGAAAATTTTTAAACCCGTTTATAGACACACTCACAAGTGGTCTATGTGTGCAACTACCGCCTGTGCTTTCAAAACTCTAAGATGTAGTAAAAGGCTGAAGTTTGACACTTAATATCTTCTTATGATTTTAAGACATATACAAAACCTTACCTCGTGGGCGTGGCATTGATTAAAGTTTAATTCCTTAAACGCATTTAATTGCATATTTTTGTTCAGAATCGAAAAAGTTTTAATCAATACGTTATGTAAAAATACTTGGTTCTAAACACTTTCGTCCACATAAAACTTTGAGCCACGCCTATTTGTAGAGGCGGAATTCAAGAACAATCTCGCATTTGCCACAAAAACATGGATTTCGACTGTCCCTAAGCCTAATTAACGGAAGAATAAGAAAATAAATGCACCACATAAGGTACAGCAGATTCCATTCTAGAATTTTTTTTTCAAAGCTCTCGGTCACGCCTTTTTTAGGGTCGATTTTACAAAATTATTGAATGTGAACCAAAAAATTTCATTTTTGTGTACATTGAAGTCGAAAACTTGAAAATTTCTGTGCCATTATTTTTTAATTACAGCGAATGGGTCTGCCATGCCCCTTTTTAAAAAATAGATGAAGAAACATTTCACAGAATAACAATTTTTTTTTTACATGTGCCTTGGTAACTCACTGGTATTTTGTATTTTACTTTAATATTATTTCGTTTGTTTACTTTTTTCCTGCACTGTTTCATATGGATAAAACATATAACTCAAACAGCAAAGAAAAAAATACTGTTTTACGTTACTTGCGAAAAAAACATTTTAGAAATTGGTTCGTTAGCTTTTTGCACCTACTGTTGTTACCAATTTTAGTTAAGAACATATTCAAGTGCTCTTAAACAAATTATATGAAAAAAGTTGTAGATATTAGCATTTTCTAACATTTATGTTTATATTGTATGTGCTTTCGCCCACTTTTGTGAGCCTGGCGTTAAAAAAGTGATTTTTTCTATTTAAAAAGGCGGAGTTTTAGGCCGAAATGTATGCAATCACCTAGTATAAAGCATTCAACAGTTATATTTTTATATCCCGCCCACTTTTTGGAGGCGTGGCAGTTTCCTTTTTGGTATGGTCGGGTATTTTGTAATCCGTCGTAGATGGACTGAAGCTTTTGCATACGCACTGTTGCACTTTCCCACTTGTTTTTACAAATTACGCAAGTTTTACTTCTCGCCTTATTTTGTTAGTTCCCTTCAATAAGAAAATCTTACCTAAGCCAATTATTTCGACACACCCTGTACAACAATTTTCCTACGATTCACTAAATTGAAATTCCTAACAACAGGAAGAAAAAATTGTGCCGATATCTTTATACGTTCAAAAGTTATGATTTTTGCAACGAAAAACTCATTTGGGACCATCGCGTGCGTGCGTCGCCAAGATATTGGAAGCTTTGGAGTTTCTCTATAGATTATGCGGCCGCCGAGTTGTAAGCCACAACAACATCAACTTGTGAGCTGAGCTCGTGTTAATATTCTTGCACTCATCGTATTTAAATTTTTTTGGTATTGATTTCAGCCTAGCTGAGCTTGGATTTCTCTATCTACGTTTGCTGTCATTCGATAGAGGTCCATTTCCATAAATCTATACAAATCCATCGACAGTAAACATATATATAATAAAAAGCAAAAACACCCCTATTTAAGGGTATTTTTGGGTGATTTAAGGGTGAAGCCCCGATTTTTTGAAAAAAAACCCGGAATTCACGACCAGGGACCAACAGACAGTAAATCTGTTGGTGGCCGGAGGGTATGCATCCAAAGCCGCAAATGACCTGGAGTATTATAGGCTCTTAAAAGTAAAGTAAGGAATATCCTACAGCATAGTGAGCCTACAAAAAACTGGCCCTCAACGCATTTCCAACAGTTTTAAATGTGTTCATTGATGCTTTCAAACTGTCTGATGATGCTTGCAGCATTTAAAAATTGAATTCAATTTAATTTGCAATTAATTTCTTCTTTTTTTTCAAACAAAGCAAGTTCAACAGGATCAAGTCATTTATAATCATTACTTTTCTGAAAACGACCAGCAAGTTAAAAGTCCATCTATATTGTTTACGCCAATTAACTTTGTATTGCATCTATTTCACAGGAGCAAGCTCAATCAAAACAAGTGACGAAAGTTTCAATTGAAAACAAGTGTAAAGATGTGCAGCACCTGTCATTTTTCCTTCGAGACATGAAGTCATATCGTTTTTTTTAAACCCGATTTTCGCGCTTGCTACAGAAGTCGTCTGTTGGTGAAATAAAAAATATTGTTTTCCATTCATAATTGCCATAGAATGAATTTTATTGATTAATTGAGTCCTGGACTGATTTCACAAAAAATGTGTGTTTGAATAAATGAAAACTTCCACCTAGCTGTTGGCTCACCCTTAGAATCAACTTTAAAATTTATTTAGCTCAATTACGGGAGTAAAATAGTGACGGGTGGACTTCCATGGAATTTTGGAGCAAATTTTAAAACTAAGTAATTCGTACTGTAGTAGACGTCTAAAAACATATGAAAAAAAAAAGACTGACATGGCTTCACCCATTTCCTTAGAATCTCTTAGGAGGGCGACAGCTTTCTGACTTCTTAATTCCGTAACAAGCTATGAAATTAATACACTTAATAAAACCAGAAAGTGACGCTCAAAAAACTTCTCACCTAAGTGAGTTTTCATTAAAATTCACTTGGCTAAATACATTCGAGCGTTTATTCAGGATGACTGTTTGATTGACACTAAAGTGATGGACGAACGTACGAATATCTTCAACAATGTTGCTTATGTCTTGACTTTAATTGAAACAAATTCCAATCACATTCGATTGGAAATCTTTTTAAATGACACCTATTAAACGATTTTACAATATAAATAGGGAAGGAATGTTGGGATAGATTGCAAAGTATTTTATAACTTAGACCTTGACAGTTAGTTGACCTGGCTCAAGCTGAATGTATCTGTGGCGCTGGCGCCCCATTCGTCAACAGTCTTGAACAATACAAATCGTTGAGTTAGATATGTTGTGTCTCGAATGTAAACATTGAATTGAAAGAAGAACAAGATGAAATGTAAAATAAATTGGCAGCGTTCATATACTTCAGTTTGAATGCTGTGTCGAAGTGTTTCATTTTTTTATTTATCTAACGATGTCAGTTTTTTTCATTTAATTAAACATTTTTTATTGAATTTTGCTCTTTATTTGTAAGATGGTTTTTTTATTGATCAAAATCAAGCCGTTATCAAGGTTTAAGAATCAAATAAATTCAATTTTACGTACAGGTTGGGAAACTACAAAAGAGATGCCCAAAAAATATTGAAAAAAATTGCCGAGATTGTAAGATTTAGGCCAAATTATTTCAGTAATTATCTCACTCTTTAGAAAGACCTCGATGATCGAAGTTTTGGATATTCCTTCTGGTCACTGGTCAAGATACATAGATTGAGAAACTTTGATATCCCTGGCTGTGTATAAGCTGTGTCTTGGAGCCCGTCGAAGCTTTCACGGTCAGGACATGTACTCTGCATGACCATTAAGTGTAACAGATTCTTAAGTAAATATCAGAGAAGAAAGAGGCAGGACCAACATTTTTTTTATTTCTCCGGAACCCCATTCGTGACTGACGCACAGGACGCCATGCTAATGCCAAAAGCGGACAGTGTCTTAGATGCGGTAGAATGCATTTTAAAGTAATGGTAACTGTTAACTAAGGGTGAGACATGAGATGTCCAAACAGTTGTAACACGACAGTTATTGTAGATATCGACGCTGCAAACAAAAAGCATAGGAGGATGACTTTGAAAATTGGACACAATCTAAAAATACCACAAGAGGGTTTGCAGGACTCAAGGCCCCCTAAAGCATAATCTTTAGGGGTCCTTGAGTTCTGCAAACCCTCGTCAAACAATTTATTCTTAAATTGATTTATGTGCTTCAATTATTTCCACTGTAATTGAAGTTTAGTTGTCGTTTAAATTAATTGTTTCATGCACTTTCATGGTGTGGAAATGGCGATTCTATGCTGCAACACGACGCGTTACTACAATTGTATTTTAGCAACAGTTTGTTTTACATTAAGGCACACTTCCAAGTACAGTTGGGGTAAAACAATGCAATTATTCATAATTTTAACAGTTTGTTCTATATTGTTAGGAGCTTAAGCGTCGGTTGGTGGGGTGGCGTGGCGTGGCGTAGAGGTTAGTGTGTGTGCCTACTAGGCCGCAGGTCTGGGTTCGAATCCTGCCATCGTCACCTGAAAAGAAAGGCTCGTTCTTTTCACGGTCCCCACCTCCGCGAGGGTCTGACAAGTCCTCCGAGAGTATAATTTGCCTTGAAAAATTTCTCAAAGTGTCGTTCGGATTTGGCAAAAAATTGTAGGTCCCCTTGTATGTGAAGAAATTAACGGACACAGCATACATTGATGAGAAGTTGGCCCTTGTTGGCCCTTGTCAAGCCAGTTAGTGATCGCCTTACTGTGATTCGCATCAAAGGTACATTCGAAAACATCAGCTTAACATATGCATACGTCCGTAATGAAGACCCTCACAAGGAGGAATTTTATGACTTCCTGGCGGAGTAGTTGGTAAGCACAGCCTTTACGAAAAACAACAGACAACGGCAACCGACTGATAGATTTTGTAGTACCTCGTAACACTGTTATAAGCAGCTCTAGGTTTACAAGGGTCAGGATTAACAAAGCAACCGATCGGTCTCCAGACGGTCGAACCGCCTACCAATAGACCTCGCATCGAAGGAAGGCACACTTCTTACATATTAAGGGCCGTTTTTTCAATGCTGAGTTAAGCCCAGCTTAAACCAAGATCTGTTAATCCCGTAACAAAACGAATCTGGAGTTAGCCCAGCGAACAATTTTTCAGAGCAGAGTTAACTCTGTCAACAAAGTTGTCAAAATCTTCGACTCTCGAAATTATTGACTCTCCCAATTCTCACTTCACATAGAAAACCGCAGGAAAAGAAGTTTGAGTTATTCTCAGATGTCATTTTTCACAGAAATACGCAAATCAACTGTCAGTCCGCACAAAAGAAACATCCAAAGAAGTTCATACTGTTCTCCAGACTTGATCCGAGATTAACTAACCAAATTTGGCGAGTAAAGCCGAGATTAAGTTCACTGAAAAACTCATTTCTGGAGTTAGTCTCAGTTTAACTCGGAAACTCGGATGATCTCGCACTGAAAAACCGGACCTAATTGGCACATTTTCCGAGGGGCAAACGTCGACGCTAACCATTTTTTTGTCTTGGCTTGATTCAAAGCTCGACTTTGGAACGAGAAGAACCTGCAAGCCACAATGTTAGATGCCTTTACACACCAGTAGTAGCCGAAGCCCAGAGAGAACGCCGCTTATGTGAGACTCTCCGCTTTGCATTTACTCTCACCATATCTCAACAACCAGCGGAGCTAGTACCGCGACACCATTTAAAGCAACAACCCTAAAAAATTTTGCTTAATATGATTAAGATTGCGTAGATTGCAAAAAAATTACTTCGTTAAAAAATAAGGGCCAATCTCCCAGCTCAAGAATACCTAGCGATCGAAACAAGACCAGGAAGTTCTATAAAACAGCCAAGCAACTAGCTGCCGGCCTTAGAATCGGAATGCAGGCTCTTAAAAATAGCGAAGGAAACCTAGTCACCGAAGCACAGGGACTAGTTGAAGTATTTAAGCAGCATCATGTATCATGTAGAGAGAGTACAGAAGAGGCACACGAGTAAGAAGAAACTATGCCAGACGAGAACCAAAGCCCAGTCGACCAAGATAACGTCCCACCACCTAGTATTGAAGAAGTAAGCTTAGCTATAAAAAGCCCTAAGAACAACAAGGACATCGTATGTCATGGCTTAATCGCGGAGCTTTTTAAATACGAAGGTGATGTTTTGGTGGGGTGCATGTACCAAAACATTGGTCAAGTGTGGGTGACAGAAAACGCCCGAAGACTGAACAATCAGTTCCATATAAGCCCCATCTTTGAGAAAGGCGATCCTATGTCCTGCAAGAACTATCGAGCCATATCCCTGTTTAGGGACGCATAAAAGAGCCTATCAAACAAACTGTGTGAGCGTCTTAAGCAGTTGTGCGGTGCACTTACCGGTACCTACCAGAGTGACTTTCGGCCCAACACTTCAACCATAGACCAGATCTTCATCATCAACTCCACAAAGGACACTTTGTCAAATAAGAAGCCCAGGAAACCGTTACTATTTCGGTTTGGCAAAACAAATGGGTTTAAAACTTCTCTCAAAAAAGACAAAGTGTGAGCTCTACAAAACCCTTATTCTGCCAGTTATCCTCTACGGCGTCGAGTGCTGGGCGACAAGGAAGAGAAAGAAAAATTATACTTGGATTTTTTGAGAGAAAAATTCTACGGCGAATTCATGGTGATATTCTGGTCCCATGTCCGAGAAGGGCAAATGGATGAGAAGAACTCTATGTGCTGTACCAAGATGTGGATCTAGTTCAAAAAGCCAAACACGAAGACTATACATTGACTCGGTCGCGTCGAGCTGATGGCCTACAACGCTCCAACCAGGAGGGTCTTAGAATCCCGACATCCAGGTTCGAGACGTAAAGGAAGACCTCCGTTTAAAGGACTTAGTCATCGTGGATGCCAGAGCGCTTGCTTTGGGCAATGGAAAGCAGCGTGTCCAGGATTGCAGAGGATGAAAGGCTACTGTGAAACAGGTAGAGACTCTCCATGGGTCGGGAGAACACTGCTTGAATCTTCTGCTGCACAGACAAAGTGTGAAATTTGGCTTAATCCGTCAAGCGCCACACCCACTATTGGCTTCAATGTGAGACAACCTCTATTTCACATTTTCTTTCAAAATGCCTTTTGGTCAAGTTACGAAAGTCGTAGGAACTTAAATTTTGGTACTGAGCAATATTGGCTCAAGACCTTTAACAATCCAAAAACTGGACCGCCCACATCGACCATGCCCACTTTTAATATGTTAGATCTTTAAAAACCCGATTTCTCGGAAAGTTGACTCGAAATCGAAAGTTGACTCCAAATCGTTGAAAATTAAATGACAAATATTAAAGATACTACAATTTGCAAAGTTTGGTCCATACAAAGTTTTGAGCTCCGCCCACTTTTAGGGGGTGTTTTTAGAAAAAAACAGTTTTTTTCCTTAATAATTTTCGATTTTAACGCATTCTGTCTGTCATGAATCTAACGAAATGACAATAAATTGATCTTAATTTTTAGGTCAGACCCACTTTTGGGGGCGTGGCTTATACAAATTATATATGAATTCGGGACAAAAAATTTTAATATTTGGTGTTACACGGTATATAGGGTCGATTATATAGAAGTTTGTCACAGACGAACTCTTGCACTTACTCACTTGTTTTTCTTGAATTTATTCGTTCGAAATAAATTATGTGTATGAACCACTCCCAAAAAATGGGGCGTGGATTAAGAAGAAAATCTTATGAACGTTTTCGTTAGGGCCGTGAGGAAATGTGTTAAAAACGATTATATAAGACAAACAAAAACTTATTATTTCCTAAAAACGACACCCCTAAAAATGGGCGGAGCTGAAAACCTGAAAAAAATGGCTGCTGAAAACCTTTAACACGATGAAAATTAAAACGCCCCCATCATGGACCATGCCCATTTTTACAGTGTCTATCTTTAAAAAACTCAGTTCTCTGAAAATTAACTCTAAATCGAAAAAATATTATATGACAAATTTTAAAGATAATAGCATTTTCTAAGTTTGTTCCATACAGAGTTTTTACCTCCGCCCACTTTAAAGGGCGTTTTTAGGTACATAAGCACTTTTTATTTCTTCGGTTTTCATTTTAAACACATTTCCTCACGATTCTAACGAAGGAAGATTAAAAGATTTCTTTCTAAGCCTATTTCACACATACCTGGCAGCCGGCGAAACGGCAGCGGCTAACCGGGGACGGTTTTGGTTTGCAGGTCTGAACACGCACATAAGAAACGACCGGGTAGCCGGTGCCGTTTATCCGGCAGGCAGGTGTTCCCCATTTTTAAGTATATCCTGAACAGGACATGTTAAAAAGGCCCTAAATTAAAAGTTCAAACTACACCCCAGAGCCAAACGTGGCTGTAAGAGAAAATATCATCTCCATAACAAAATTTTCGACAAAAAAAGATCGCTTAAAACCTACCTCTTGTACATTCTTCCGGGAAGGTATCGATATGTTTAGTCCCTGAGAAAACTGTTATTTTTAAGTTAAATACCTTCTTCAAAAACGCCGTTCGTGCTTTCCAAACTTACTTCGGGGTCAAACTAAGCCTTGAAGCCCTATTGACTGTAGGTAGGAAGTTTCACATCTTAAAAAAGAATTAGGTATATCGAGGGTTTAGTAAATTTTTGTCCAGGGCTTCACGCTAAAAATCTCAATTAAGCCTTTATTTCGCTAGCGAAATTTGCCGACTAAAAAAATACACATCAAAACGTTTCGGGCAAAAAAAAGAAGCGAGCACAGCTATTAGGTAGCTAACTGGGTAGGTAGCTCCCGAATTTGGAACGTAATTAGGGCTACAGGCTAATGAATGAACAGGCTAATAATGAACAGGCTAATAAATGCTATAAATCCTCATAATGGAATTAATTCGCAGAACCACAATGAACCACAATGAATGGAACCACGCAGAACCTACAAAACCAAGTCGGAAGCAAAAAATAACAGCAAATATCGATTAGTAAACAAGCATCGGATAAGAGTCGCTAAATTAGTATTCTTTGCACCTATGTCGGCGATAAAAACTTAATTGAGGTCCTCTCTCTCATCGACTCTATAAATCAACGATGACAACAACATTATTTCCTGAGAAAAATACCTCTGCTTCGGATCGGCCAGTCCACTGCACTATGATTCACCACATAAGCAGCCAGAAAATACAGGTACAACTTAACTGGGCTTTGGGTTACATGACATGTCCTTACCAAACAAAGGAAGTTTCATAAATCCACCACCACACCACTTCACCTAGTCGAACGTACCTTATGTTGGCCAAATTCAAAAACTTCTCAAAGAGACTCCGGCCTATGGTCGTCGTGGTCATCGTCGTTGTTATTCCAAACAGAAGCCGCTGGCTGGCTGGAGGAAAATCCATAAAAGTGCCCAAATAGGGGCGGTCGCGGCCGTGGACAAAAACCTATTTCACCAAAATGAAAAAAAAAATTGCAAAATAGCATTCGGCGGCGCCCGTTCTAAAAATAGCAGACACTCTTGAGGGAAGAAAACAAAATAATCAAATCGAGCTTATCCCGGATATTTTTTTTTCTTTCTGCTGCACACTTGTATGCACCGGACCGGCTTTCATTAGAAATGCACTGAATCGCTCACAAATCACACAACACACATCCATCAGGGGCGCGCATCCAGTGCACTGAAAACAACGTGCGTGACTATATTGCAAAATTTTCAACTTTCAAGTATTTAGGTAGGAAGCTTTTTATTTGTTTTTTTTTTTTTTTGACGAAAGAAAGTCGCCCAAGGCAACACGGGGGGATTACAAACTAAATCACTTGAGACCTTATCAGTTCACACAAAAAAAAAACACGACAGAACGGTTAAAGCAGCGTATTTCTTTATATCTATAACATCGCGCCAAAAAAAGAAAAAAAATGTTTACAAAAATTTCGCGAATGATTCACCTGCAAAAGCTGACAGACCACGTTTCCCGAGACGCGACCGCTTTCAGTGTGTGACAACGACTGAGAGAGTAAACAATTTTTTTCGCACACAACTTGTCGAGAAACGAAGGAATGCAGGCCAAATGCAGGCGCACAGACAGAAGCGAACGCGATCGCAACGTCAACGATAAAGAAGGCCCAGACGATAGCTCGCAACGGTTGTATCCAAACCTCGCGTTGCCCGTCGTCGCCTGTTGTGCGAGCATGCTCCCCCGATCTCAGGCCAAGTGGAGATCCATGTTGGAGAGCTCTATTTGATCAAGTGTGGAAGATAAATTAGCACAGGCGAGGGGTTAACAACAGCTGGGGGGAACGTGGAAGTGGAAGTCCGAACCGAACTAACAAATGACTATTTTTTGAGAAGAGTGGGCGGCGAGGAGATCGGAGTCTCTCCTCAGACATGGAAGACATCAAAAAATGCCTTTGACTTTGATTTTTCAAGGAACCTCGAGGGAGGACTGGAGAACACTAAAAACTTTGAACTTTGACGCGACGCTCACACCTAGGATGAATGACGAACGCTTAATTGGGAGCAATTACGTGTTTATTTCCACTTGAGTTAATTTCGAGAGAAATTGGTTTGGCTTCGGGAAATGGTCACGGACACGACACGGAGACGGTGTTTTGGGTGAGACTATGAGGTGTCTCTGTCATCTAGGTTGGTTCCCAAAAGGGGATTTGGAAAAAGAAAACATTCGTCAGTGAAGCGAATAGAGAGTGATGAATCAGACGCATTATGCTAAGGTCAATTCCCCGTCATACCTTTTGGAATGTATTTTTAGTTTTATCTAAATAAATTAGGCAGTATTACGTATGTGTTTCTTTTGAAAAACGACATACCGGTGGAGCTTCTTCAATATGAGTGTGTCTTCTTTTCAATGGTAAAATAGTAAAGATGTCATCTACCACACAGTATTTTCTGGCCAGATCATATTATCTGACCCACAAGCTATTTAAATTGCAGAGCCTTTTCCATTCTTCCCATTTTTGCTTGGTTCGGTATCCTTGGCATGAGTTTGACAAATCAAACTGACACCAAATTCAAACTTTGTGACACAATTACAAGAAACTAGAAAATATTTTTGTAACTTTTTTTGGCACATGCTCGTCGCTGACTCGTCGATGTGATGTTGCGTCAAACAGAGAATATTAAAAATTATAACACCCAAATATGACAATTTATTCTGCTCTGAAATATCTACTAAGAGTGATGACGTTAGCCGACAATATCAGGAAAAACATGGCGTTCCAGATGTAGCCCTCAAGAACTCTCAACGTACATTACGACCTTAGACAACGGTCTCAAGAGAAACCATTGGTAGAGGATCTCAATCCAAATTCCAATGCTCTGCCACCGAACAACTATAGAACATAAATCGTATCAATACTTAAACTTTGTCAAACTGTATGAAATTTGACGACGAAAATTCAATTTTTAGTGTGAAAATTCAACAAACGATAAGGTCCGTGACCAACTCATATTTTAGCTCCTATAAGACTCTCCAAGAACCTTATCAGAGTTATGTTCAAGAGTAAGTCTTACGCAGTTTCACTCTTGTAGAAGAGTATTAGAAGAGCCTTATAAGCGTCCAATGGCCTACTTATAGGAGCTATCTAAGTGTAATAAGACTCACCTTAAGCTCTTTGGTTTTAATAAGGGAACTATAGCTCTTAAAAATAGGAGTTGTGTTTTCATTCATATTGTAATGTGGCGACAAGAAATAAAACGGCATGCAGGTATCGCTGAATGCACCCATCGATTCATTTTACCAGTACGCTTGATTCACTAAACGAACACACCCAACTGTCATTCCAGTCAGCTGACAGCAAACTGATATTTGAAATTCGAATTTCGATATCGAAAATTTCCATTTCAAGGCATTCAGCGGAAAAGTACCAATGAGTTACGGAAGGGGGTTATTATTCTTGATTATTCTTACAGAAAGTACTAGAAGGTGCTTAGCTTGTATAAATACACGGGTGACAGGCTCGCAAAGAAAAGTTATACATATTTTAAACATTGACTTGTGAAAATCGATAGTAAAGTAAAAAGTGACTAAATTGAAATACAGTGTTGAATTCTTAGTAGCGAAGTTGAATTTAGTGTGATTTGAATTAAGATAAGTTTTGTTTGATAAATAAAGTGTTTCATTGTGTGAGTATTCAACTGACATTTCGTTTTATTTGACGTACCCAGGCAAAAAGATTGCAATATGATCTCGCATAGAAACATTGATTATACCCGACCCATATTAAGTTTGAGTATATTAAGTTTAATGTATAGTTTGTAACGCAGTGAAATAATCACCGTAGACCCCTGAGACCTTTTAGAGATATGAATGGGACCGACAGAAGAATCGATTAAGCCATGTTCGTCCGTCCGTCCGTATGTAAACAACTTTTAGGCCTTAAATTTTAAGGTAGAGAGCTGAAATTTGGTGGATTGGCTGGAAGTCCAGTCCTTCAGATCAAGTTTGAAAATTAGCTGAATCCGCTAACAGACACGCCCACTACAAGCTTCTATGTGCGACCATCTCTAGTTTTGAAAAATACTTTTTCTTAATTTAAGCTTTGTTAGGATAGTGCTAGCGCATTCATTTTTGGTACGTTACATTGCCTTGTAATTGTCTTTGAAGTAGCCACAAAAGTTGGGCCTTATGAAATTGGGCCTATATGAAATTTGACTAAAAATTATATGACAAAATTTGTAGATATTAGCATTTTCTAACTTTTATATACATGAAGTATGTGCCTCCGCCCACTTTTGTGGGCGTGGCGTTAAAAAAGTGATTTTTTTAGTTAAAAAGGCGGAGTCTTAGGCCGAAATGTATGCAACCACCAAGTATAAAGCATTCAACAGTTATATTTTTATATCCCGCCCACATTTTGGAGGCGTGGCAGTTTTATTTTTGTATGGTCGGGTATTTTGTAATCCGTCGTAGATGGACTTTTGCATATCCTATTTAAATTTCAAAAGATGGACTACGACCGTTATTTACTTAAAATTTTTGCCTATTACCATTTCGAAAATAGAGGAAGGGACATACTTATTGTTGGCCTTTCATGATTTTAAAATTCGATGAAATTTCCGAAGATAGGTTATGACCAACATTTATTTCAAAATTATAAATACTTTACACCGTTTGGGAGATAGAGTGGGAGAGCGACGCTCTTTTCACCTTTTTTTCACCCATCCCATAGGATAGGAGGCATATTAAGTTTGTCACACGGTGAAATAATAACGGTAGACCCCCAAGACCGTAACCATATGATCGAGACCGAATTCTTAATTGAATAAGCCATGTCCGTCTGTCCGTCCTTCCGTCTGTATGTCACATGTTTTAATGCCTTAAATTTGAAGCTAGGGTGCTGAAATTTCCTACGTAAGGTCCACGTCACGCGAGTACAAGCGCAAAAATTTGAAAACTGTAAGACGTTCTAAAAGGCCGAAATTCGACATTTAGCATCTCCTAATGAATGTAAGACACAAAAAGAAAAATTTAATTCGTAAACCTCCTCCAGTGGGCGTGGCATCTATTTTAAGGGTAAATTTTCAAATGCAGTTTATTCAATATTTTTGCTCCAAGTTGAAAAAATGACGCTTAAAATGACGCTTTATGTAGAAAATGCTTATTTTTGCATTTTTTCGCCTACATTTAGAGGCAGAATTGAAGAAAAACCTAAATTCTTACAGAAAAAGGTAATTTCGACCGGCCTTGAGCCTAATTTAGGAAAGCTTGAGACAAAAAAAGTAGCAGGTTAGGTAAACAAGATTTGAGTCCAGATTTTGGACTTCCTACTTTTTTGGACCTCCTACCTTTAGGGGCCGATTTTCAAAAATATTGAATTTGAACCAAAAAGTTGCATTTTTACGTATATTTAAGCGTAACTTGGAAATATCTGTGGAAAAATTTTATAATTGATAGTTTGGGTTGCTTGAGGTCGAGAAGGAGGTGGCGTGTCAGTGAGGGATAGTTCCTACATGGAGATAAGGGGGGACACAAACACATACGTTTTTTCAAGCATTTTTGCGATTTTTTTTTTAAATGTGTAAAAACGGCTGTATTTAAACCTGTTTTGAAAAGTATGACCTAAGCACTTGGTTTACTTTGAGTTCAATATGTGCTTTGTGCGCTATGTGGTTCAAAAGTTATGGGTTCAAACGCACTTTGAAAAACGTTTTCCATTCCATTTTCGACTCTTCATTTCTTAAAAACTCTTCAATTAAAAAAAAAAATCATTGAAGTCCTGAAAAAGTACTGAAAAACATTTAGTCCATTTTGCCATGATATTTAAAAGTGTAAAGTGTAATGCAAAATAAACCGTTTTTTGGGCTTAAAAAAATAGCCTTCTTTAGGTTCTCTAACGGAGAAGTAACTGTGGAAATACCGCAGTTTAAACGCAAACCAAGTTTTGTCCTTCTAAGACTAACCGTTCAGAAGTTATCTAGCGGTTGGACGGGCGGATGGACAACGAAGCGATACCCTAAGAGGTCTTCTCTCTATTTTTGGACGGACCGCTAAAAATTGGAAGAAAATCAATTTAAGTCTTATTTATTTAATATTCTTGTCTACCTCATACCAACTCAATTTCTCATTTATTTTGCGCAAAAAAGTCCGCTAGGAGTCTAAACTTGATTGAAAAACTAAACTTGTTTAGTTGATACCTTGATACCTTGATATATCACAACTTGGTACCTACTGCAAATTCCTGACGACTTGCTGATGTGAGAAAGTTTTTGAGTGAATCTGGAGCGATTTTGCACTGAAGGCATAAAACAATCAGTCAATTCAATTGAGTGATTTTTTTACGTATTTAACTGCTATCAGCTCGGGCTATTCTGTTAAATAAAAAAAAACTTCGCCAATATTCCCAAGTATTCACCAAATGACTAAATTGTTGATTGAATTTTTTTAGATTTGATGTAGCAAATTATTTAAAATTATTTTCAAATTATCAAGGAAAAAATTAATTAGCACCTGCAAAAGGGAAAATAAAAACACGAGAATGCAGTAATAAGTTTATTCTTAGTTTTAATTTCAAATAATTTAATAAATTTTCAAAATTTTTAATTTAAAATCTAACAAGCGAGTAAGAGCTTACCACCCAAAATAGGCCCTGTCACTTTTTCTCAACATTTTTAATTTTTTTCGGATAAAATTTTACAATATGTTTTCGAAAATGTTCATGATACTTATGTGGATTTGAAATTTAGTGAAACCCAGAGGAAGGACTAGTCATAGACTAGACATACTGGGACTCCTCAATAACTAGTTTTATTGTACATTTTAGACATGAGAAATACGCCACAGTTTAAGGGCGGAGCTCTTTATTTATTTTCAGATGAAGCCAAGGTTATTTTCGTCAGTTTTTGAGCTGGAGACAGTTCCTTAGTTCGTGCCTACTGATAAATATTTTCCAGAGCCAGATGTGAATTTGAGATCTTTACCAGTAATCCATATCGACCATAGTGGTGTACAACATTTGAGTTCTTCTTGCTTGCTTGCTTTCATTACCAGGATCATAATAAATTAATATGAAGTACGAGTGCCTTACTTAAAAAGCATACTTTATCTTTTTGAGCCCGTTAAAAACCACAGATGTATAAACAACTCCACATCCCCATTATACATAAATATGCTTTGCGTTTCTAAGCCTCATGTCGGTGCCAAAAAAAATAATAATAATTTATTGCCCACTCTAGGACTCTTTCCAAAATGCAAAACGTATGCTTTGTAGGATGACGGCGCGAACCATTAAAAATATGAAAGCACAAAGAAAGGGAAAATCCTTTAAAAAGATTAAAAAAAAAAAAAACAGCATCAACCCCCCAGAGGGTGACAATTACTCCCATGAAAAATAAAAGGATACCCTCTGGAAAATTGCCAACTAATCCTATTCAACGGACACTTTACTGCAATGAACCGCAAAAAAATGTGTCTGATGCTCCTTTTGGGTAAATATCTTCTTTTTTTTGTCAAGTGTGAATCTAATTAAATTTATCACTCGACCCTGATTTGTCACTTTCAACAACTGAAGAAGGACATTCGAATTCGAATGTGATGCCACAATTGTTTAAATACTGAAACGGAATTTCACTGTTTGCCGGACGTTGTCTGTGTTGATTCTGATGGTGTGGATTTGTTGGGCACATGTCCTTCGACTAAGGGTAAGTAAACTATATGCAGGGAGTCCTTGGTGTGGCACGTCGACGATCGACTGTCGGTGAGTTTGATTGGATGGAAACATGTCCATCCGGAAAAAATTAATCGCATCGAGGAGCTGAAGAACTAAGGCAAAAAAGAAGAAGAAGAAAAGGACATTTCAATATGTGACTGGAATCTAATTTCCGCAAACAAAACATAGAGAGGTGCCTTGGCAAAAGTTTAATTAGGGGCAGATCCTGTTTTTTGCCGTTGACTGTTTGCCAGCTGTGATTTGAAGGTGACGATGTGCCAAAGAGGGTGTGTTTCGGATGAGTATAAAATTACCAGGCAGGGCATATTTCCTTAAACCTGGTAGATCGATACTAATAACAAGTAGGTAAAGGTATGCAGGATTTTTTTAAACATGTCTCAAAAATGATGATTTCAGCGTGAGGTGTCATCGTTGTGTGTACGTATCCTCATAGCAATTTCTTTGCTAAGTGACGAGGAGTTACCCCAAGAAGTTACTCCTCCCTACTTACTTATTGAACTGTTATGATGGAGGAATATAAAATATTTAACGAAAGTGCATAGTAGCAGACATAACTAAGATTAGTTGTAAAACTCACAACTGAGATATATGTAAACGAGATAAAGAGCAAGAAACGCAAGAAAAAGTTGTTGTTAAGAAAATGGCGTGTTATTAATTCTGCGAATGGAAAAAAATCTGCTAATGAGTTGCGGATACAAACGATTTATAAATCATCTCATGCCTTGCACTGCGATTGCGATTTCATTTCCGAATAAAAAAATTTTATGGCACAAGGCGAAAAACGAATGCAATTGATGGTCATTACCGTTAATTTTCACCTTGAAGGCCGATCGCGCACGAATGCATGATCATCACCCAGTGACTGATCAACGGATGGATGTTTGCTCAAAAGCGGAAGACGTAAACATGCCGTGTGCCTTAAAAACCCAGTTAGATGATTTCCTGGCACTATGGCTGCGCGCACATTGCTTCGTGTCAGAAACTGGGTCATCACGACCAGCGAGATGTGCGATCAGGCAAACCGATCTCTTGTTCGCATCATCCGAAGCTAGAAAGTAAAGCAAAGAATCTTGCGATGAACAAGATTAAGAATGTGTTTAACCAAGAGATACGCGCGCATTTGTATGCAGCTTTGTTGAGAGCAAAATGCAGTTTAACAAGACGTGAAGAAGTGAAGCTGAGTTTACGGTTGCTGCGCGCACAGCTGATGAATGGCAAAAAATTTGTGGATCACATTGATTTAGCAGAGCTATGAACGAAAGATTTAGATGTTTCCGTTTTTAATTCAACGTGACGAGATGGTGATATTTGATCCAGATACGGGTGCTGTGGTAAACGCAGAGAGGTGTTATGGAACGTGTACGGATATTTGATATTGTATTCGATTTGTTAGAAATTTTCTATAGTTATTTGAGGTATGCAGGTTGAATCGCAGTCAGGGAGAGATAATTTGATACGATCAGGTTAGCTGTTCAATAGGCAGGTGGTATGTGATAGGCAGGTGGATTTTTGAAGTGATCTTATCTTGTGGCTATTGTACAGATCAGTAGTCGATTGGAAAAACTTTACCTTTGAAATATGTACTTAGACTTTTAGAGTCAGCCAGGAGATTGTTTAAAGTCAGCAGAGCAAATAGCGCTGCAGTCACTAACAACGGCAAAGTAGGGTTTTGTGTTTCGTGTGCAGATTTAGAACCTCCATCGTTTTAATGCATCAGTTACTTCATAAGTTATTATTTTCAGTAAATTGAAGTTGCTTTGTTGTAGATTTGAGAAAAACCAGCTGACTTAAGATGGTATGAAAATGGGAAAAAAGGATTTAGTCTGATTTCGCCTAAATCAGATAGTCTAATGTTTTCGCTACCTCAGTGCCACCATCCTGCTATTTTTACGGCACTTTTCTGGCACTTTCTTTCTGGTACTTTTCCATTATATTCTACTTATTTCGCTTGCGTTCTTCAAGAATTCTGCAGGAATGAGTTCGATAATCAGTTTAGTGTCTTACTTTCTTATAATTCACTCACACATTCAACATAAGGCGATTGGAAAGGTTTAGAGGAGAGAAAGGAGTGGAAATAGTTCACTACAGTTTTGAACTATTTCAATACATCATTTACTAATAGTATGTTTTTCCTATTAGAACAATA